>LR732079.1:2088988-2134364 GCA_902506015.1 Armillaria ostoyae | reverse complement strand
ATTATCATTGAATGCCTCATTAGATATTGCGACAACTGGCACCGGTCCTTGCATCCCGTCCGCAGGCTGTGTGCCTCCTGCTGATTGAGAGGCGAAATTCTTTAGTACTGTGGCCGTGATACTCATATCGGTTGAAGACATATAGGTATCCCGTCCACCGAGAATTTGGAATCGGGAATTCAGCACCATGTAAACGGAGTTGGCGTATAGCTTAGGCAAGAGAAGGCAGGGAGTTATGTAAGAAGTTTGATGGGGGAACACAATGTAAAGGAAAAAGCTCAGTAGAGCGACAACAGCTAAAAGTAAAGCGGTGTTATTGTTCTGACAACGGCAGATGGTGCGGGTTAAATACCTGTCACAGATCCCGTTTCAATAGTGAGACGAATTATCTTGGTGACCAGCATTCGAGTGCGACGGAAATTAGTAGTACTGCGTGTCAGCTACGAAATAGTGCCAATATCAATAAAGATAACTGAGAGAGAGAGAAAGAGCTCACGTAGTAGGTCATGCAGATAGCGATGAGAATATCGCATAGAGCAGCGGCTCCGCACCAAATCTGTACATGATTCAACACGATGAACTTGGGACGACCAATCAGTTACACACCCCGGCAGTGATCTGCGTCTTCCGGTTGTTCATTTTAGTGAGGTCACCTGCTTGGAAAGCGTAGATGCCTAGGATCATAGCTGGCACAAAACTGGTCAATGATACCTGTAAATGGATGAGCTAGACTACTATGGAGAAGGAGCACAGAGACGAACACAAATGATGAATATTGGGATGATTCGTGATTTTGATAATACGAAGATTCGGTATGCATAGAAACCCTGCCCGATACCAGCGACTGAACTCGAGATAAGTAACAGAGAATGGGTAGCAAATGCTACGCGCACCAACAGCGCTCATGATGGGAACGGTGAGCCAAAGGTAATTCATTCTAGTTAGGGCGTCGATGTCACCGAAGCCATACCCAAACGTTGCAAACGTGTCGTGGGCAACGAGCATCGTCTGTACAGATTCGATGACATAGATGCCATAGACGAGATATTTTAATGATCGTCTGTCATTCGGAAATGCTAGATAGTATACATCTAAAAAAGAATGAATTCAAAATAATATGCCGGAGAATGACTCAGCGCGACGTACAGAGCTGCACAGAAAGTGTCCCGAAGAGTCCCCAGTTCAAGAGACAGCCTACGATCTGAATTCTTGCGTCAGGGACTGAATAGACTGAATATACATTTTGACAAACGAAAGGTCCGGTCCTGAAATGAGACGACTCAGGAAATATAACGGCTCGATTTCATGAGTGTAACTTACAGTTGTTCTATGGGATAACCTGCGGGGACGGGCTGCATGATGGGTCTGGGCTTGCTTCATCGATCCTGAAAGGAAAGTATCTGTGAATATATACTATTTGGCCACCTGGGCGACTTGAAAGAAGGCGCTAAGATCAGAATCACATCACTCAAACCGCAAAGGCAGTCCAGCTTCTCAACATGTTCATCAATAGTCAGCGCATAGCCCATCAAACCCATTATGATGACTCTTCTCCCCCAGCTCAGAAGAAATCTCTGAACCAAGTTATAGTGGAAGAGAACCTGGTGGTGCATCGATGTCGAGTTGATGTTGAAACTGCGCCGGGAAGAAACTATGAGGACAAGGAAGGTCATAGTGGATTCGTGACTTACAACGAGTGATTTGTGAGGGCGTCTAACCTCCTTCTTATCCAACATTTGTATTGAAAGGTTAGCTTCTCCCGTCATCAGACATACTCCTCCTCATACGTAACGTACGGACTGAAGTGTTCAATGAGAGAAAATGAAGACGCCTGTCCCGCGTCTGGACTGTGATTGTGGATTCATCTGATTTTTCTTTGTATCCGAGGTGATTGAAGGGGAAGGAAGGGCTAAGGGATTCGGGAATCACTAAAGCAGATGTCGTCGAACTTTTGGGAATTGACCCCTAAGTAATTGCCGTACGCGCCGAGACGGTGGTGACGGAGTCTAAATAATAGATGCCGACAATCATCCTAGGTACTACGTGCCGCCAACTCAATGAATTCGCCATGGCATATCATTTCAGATCAATCTCCTGCTATTACCTTTTCGGTAGTTCTTCGAATCGCCCCGCGGGTCCAAAATGCCAGCGCGCTCAACGTCGACCCTTTACCTCTTTCCGAATGCTCCGCTTACTCTTCATCTAACAACCCGCCTCTGTCCGTCATCCACTGCATATTCTCTGATAACTTTCACTAGGAGATGAGGGAGGTCAAACGCTCTCTCCCCACTCTCAAGCGTATGGGTGCAAGTTCTCCGTTTCCTTTGAACATATGAATTGGCCAAAGGTGCCCACAAGAATGCATGTCACTTTCTTCGAGGATCTCAGCAAACTCGGGTGCAAGTCGATCAACATGTATAATCCACATCCGTGGTTGCTCGATGCACCAAGGGCGACGACGAGCGAGATCATACCGTTCGACTCACTAATCCTTACTAAACTCTCAAAAGTTACTCTATCTGAGAGTCTAAGACAGCACATTGCTTGGACACTGCGGTCTATTGAAGAGTCGCCCGTCGAGACGTTGGACCTAGGGTCCATTTCTGACGACGTCCTTCTGAAAATCAGCGAGTTTCACCTTGGTAACCTCCGAAATTTGACCCTTTCGCATTGCTCGTTCACCTTCGCGGCATATTCAGCGTTCCTTGAATTCCGCCCACATATTACAACCCTCAATCTACGAACATAGAATCCGATATCACGGATTGCAGGAAGAATGGGAGCTAGGGGATCGGACCACCCAAAGATGGCCTTGGAACCTGTGACTCGCGTGTCATTGACATGCATCAGTGGTACAGCAACGACCCTTCGCGCAACACTTTCCGCTGCGGAGGTATTCCCTGTTCTTCAATCGGTCACTATCACGGGTGAAGATACCAAGTTGGGAATCCAAGAAGCGCTCCTTTTGATATCGCAAATACCTACCGTCGACTGCCTCAGTATTCACCACAAAGGCTTGAATGCTGCCGAATGGCTGAGGTTCAAATTTCCATGGTGGAGAGGACTGGGCGTGACTAGGGCAGAAGCGTTACTTACGGAGATCATCGACTTTACGATTTCGTTCCAAAATCTAGATGCTGCTGAAGTTCCCGCCGCTGTGGCATTGATCCCTAATTTGAAGCGGTTTCGTACAACGTTGCCGAAGCGCTCGAAGAAAGTGATACTCGGTTTTGTGGGAAAGATGAAGGATGCCTGTCCCGGTTTGGATAGTGTGGTGAATTCGTCGGATTTTTCTACCGATCCGAGGTGGTTACAGCATAAGAAGACGGAATTGAAGGAAAAGAAAAGAAAGTGATGCGAGCGCTCAATGCTACCAATTCTTGAGTATGACTTAATCTTGTACGTCCCTGTCAATAACGTCGCACACAGTTGTATCTGATAGTCATGGCTTTCAGAAGAACTTTGCTATAAGCGTCCGAGTCCTTGAAATGACGACAGGCGAACACTCTTTCTCACAGCCATCGTCACGTCAATTTCTTTCTCGCTTCTTCTCTTTCTGCACCCTCCAACATTGCCGGTTCACATTCCTTTTTTTTGGCAGGCGTTAAAGGGTTCCACCGCCAACCCGAAACACGTTGGGGTCGACGCATTGGATTGGAAGGCTGGCGCGGGGTCTGGCATTCCTGGTCGAGTCAGAGTGTTCCCGTGGGTCTATCATTGACAGCATAGCCAGCAGATCTACTTAAGCATCAATGTTGTGCGACAACCATCCCAATATTCAACGAGAACCTTGATATCTTGCTGTACAAGGCGGACGAGTTGAGTCAACCATTCGATCGAGGGACTTGCGAGAAACTTGTGAGGGTATTCGAGCAGCTTTTGATTACGGCTGTCACGATATCAGTCCTCCAAGCTGCTATTTTTTGGGCTCGACATTATTTATGTTCTGGTTTATGCCTCCTTCGGAGTTGAGAAGAAATAATCGTGAGTATGGGTTCCTACACATGGCATATCGGCGTATAAGGTCATAATATTTAACTTCAGTGTGTATTAAATGATAAACACATGAGGGCACGTTCCCATACATATGCCAGCCCAAAGAATGCAGTCTATCAGTTACGCGGAGAGGGTCATACAGTCGTCCTGTGGTTTATCCTTGAGGGGGAAAGTCAGATCTAATCAAGCACATGAAGCACCATGACTGACGCTTATTTGACACATTTCATAATTGTCATTGAATGCCTCATTAGATATTACGACAACTGGCGCCTGTCCTTGCATCCCGTCTGCAGGCTGCGTGCCTCCTGCTGATTGAGAGGCGATATTTTTTAGCATCGTGGTCGTGATGCTCATATCAATTGAAGACATATAGGTATCCCTTCCACCGATAATTTGGAATCGGGAATTCAGCACCATGTAAACGGAGTTAGCATATAGCTTAGGCACGAGCAGGCCGGGAGTTACGTAGGAAGTTTGATGGGGGAACGCAATAAAAAGGACAAAGTTGAGCAGAGCGACAACAGCTAGAAGTAAGCGGTGTTATTATTCTGATAACGACGGATGGTGCGGAGTAAATACCTCTCACAGATCCCGTTTCTATAGTGAGACGAACTATCTTTGTGACCAGCATTCGGGTGCGACGGAAATTAGTAGTGCTGCGTGTCAGCTACGAAATAGCGCCAATATCAATAAAGATAACTGAGAGAGAGAGAAAGAGCTCACGTAGTAGGTCATGCAGATAGCGATGAGGATATCACATAGGGGGGAGGCTCCGCACCAAATCTGGATGTGATTCAGCATGATGAACTCGGGAGGCCTAGTCAGCTACACACCCCGATAGCGATGGACGTCTTCTGGTTGTTCATTTTAGTGAGGTCGCCTGCTTGAAAAGAATAAATGCCTGTGATTATAGCGGCCACAGAACTGGTCAAGGATATCTGTAAAAAGATGAGCTAGACTGCTACAGAGAACGAGTACAGCAACTCACAGAGATAATGAATATTGGAATGAATCGTGATTTTGACACTATGAAGATTCGGTATGCATAGAAGACCTGTCCGACACAAGCAGCTGAACTCATGATAAGTAACAGAAAATAGGCAGCAAATACTCCACGCACCAACACCGCTCATGATGGGGGCACTGAGCCAATTATAATTCATTCTAGTCAGGGCGTCGATGTCACCGAAGCCGTACCCAAACGTTGCAAACGTGTCGTGGGCAATGAGCATCGTCTGCACAGATTCGATGACATAGATGCCATAGACGAGATATTTTAATGATCGTCTGTCATTCGGAAATGCTAAATAGTATAGATCTAACGAGAATGCATTAGAAGCAATCTGCTGGAAACCGACTCGGAGCAACATACAGAGCTGCACAGAAAGTGTCCCGAAGAGTCCCCAGTTCAAGAGACAGCCTACGATCTAAATTCTTGTGTTAGGGACTGAATAGACTAAGAGTGCAATTTGACAAACGTAGGGTCCGGACCTGAACAAGATGAATCAGGAACTACCACTGCTCGAATCCAGAATTATAACTTACAGTTCTGCTATGGGATAACCTGCTGGGACGGGCTGCATCTTGCGTCTAGGGTTGCTTTACCGATCCTGAAGGGAAAGGATCTGCAGATATATACTAAACAGCCATGCGGATGACCTGAAAGAAGTTCAAAGAAGGCGCTAAGACTGGTCAGTATCACATCACTGAAATCAAGCTGAAAGGCAGTCCAGCTGCTCAAAATGTTCATCAATCGTTAGAGCATAGCCCATCAAATTGATTACAATGAGTCTGTTCCCCCAGCTCAGAAGAAATCTCTGAACCAAGTTATAGCAGAGGAGATACTGGCGGTGCATCGATATCAAGTTAGCGTTGAAATTGCTCCGGGGATAAACTATGAGCGGAATGAGAGTCATAGTAGATTCATGACTCACACCGAGCTATTTGTGCCGGCGTCTAACCTCCTTCTCATCCAACATCTGTACGGAATGGTTAGCTTCTCCCGTCATCAGACATATTCCTATTCTTTCATAGCATCCCTACAGACCCTGGATTGTGCAATGTGCATGGTGGGGAGATAAAGATGCCTGTATCTCTTCGGGTACTCTGATTGTGAATTCATCTGATTTTCTACGGATCCGAGTTGGTTGCAGGGGAAGGAGAAGAGACCAGAAGATCTAGAAGTCGCGGATATGCTCCACGTGATAAGAACTATGACGTCACGTTTTTACGGGGTTTGGGATCGCTTTCTATCGCTTTGCCTTCTGTTCTCGTCCTCGTCTCCCTTTTCTTCCCTTAGGTGTCTTGTGGGAAGAGCACCGCAGCTGCAGAGGATCTGGCCATCTTCACCTGATATGCACTATATACTGCCCTCCGATGCTCCGGAGAAGCAGCGGTAAGCCAAATCCATAATCTGCTCCGTTTTCTGTAGTAATGCATCGAAGACTTGAGTTGCAGCATTATCTTCTCAGGCGCGCACTGTGCAACGGAAAATCGGTGTTGGCACCTATAATCCTAAATCCCGGTGACCAGGTATTAGATTCGGGTGCAGGAACTGTGGACCGACTCCTCGCTTGTTAACCAACATGTCCTCGACGCAGCCCTGCGGAATCACAGTGGCTGTGCTGCCTTGTCAGAGATTATTGACCGCGTTCTCGCTCCTGGTGGATGGGTCCAAAGCATCGATGGCTCGACAATCTCAACACATATGGGACCTTACTCCGAGAGGATAGGTAACATCTTAGGTAAAATGTACTTGAATAAAGGTCTGCTCATAGACGTCGCAAAACGTTTCCCTGATATGTTGGCGCGAGAGGGATTTATCAACGTGCGCAGCGAAACACGGGCTTTGCCCCTTGGGGCATGGGCTGGCACGGATGGACTGGAGCACAGAGACGACCTAGCTTTAGTATATTCCGCTATGCGTGGACCTATCTATCTTCAAGGCAGGTGGATTCGGGCTGGTATCGTCAGAACGGGAGTATGATGATCTTCTCGATGGCCTGGCGAAAGAGTGGGATAATGGACGAGGCGTATCTGCTTCTAAAGACCGGACGGCAATATATGCCCAAAAGGTGCGCGATCCCAGTGCAAGTCAAAGATCGAGCTAGGCTGACGGCACTAAGCCTACGGTTTAAACTTATTGCTTGGCTATATACCCGTATGTATGTGCACTGCAAGCTCTCACAGTAGACGAACCCATCAAATCTGCATCACGGACTGATGGGTTTGATGGAATGAATGCTCCCGTAAAATCGATTACACCCCTTTATGAATGAATTCATCTCGACGTTCTAATCAGACTCAATACTACTCGCTGGAGGTGCGTAATTAGAACGGACGGTCACTACGACTGGGCTGTGACTGTGTTTCGTGTACTTGACTGCGGCTGTGTACTACCAAGAGGGTTTTGTCAGTGTGCAAAGGGGTGTAAAATTATGTTCTACGCTTCCAACGCGTTCTCACTTGTTCTCACCATGATCATACAGGACCGTGCTTGTTATCGACGATGGGATTTTGGAGCGTCTGGTCGCCAAAAGCTACCGTTTCTACATTTTGTCACTGCCGTATGTATGGATTATCTCCAGAACTGTTCCGCCGATGTTGATGAGGGAGGGCTACATGCCAGGTACTTACTACCAAGTTATTGATCGATCTATTGCTGTGTGTCGCTACCTTCTACGGTTGCTGGATAATGTATTGACACTTGAAACAGTCCGGTGAGCCTGCACACGCTGCAGCAGTACAAGTTCGACATTTATATTTTTGTGGATATCTCCACAAGCCTAGTGTCTACCTTACTCCAGCATATCCGCATGTATCACAATTGAGTCTTTTCTGCCACAGAACAACCCTGCGAACATTGACTCTGTCAATTGATCCAGACTGGTAGAAATACACTGGGGTCTTGAGTCGTTTCCGTGTCTTGTCCTGAAATGTCTTTGTCTTCTTCTCTCATGCGCCCTGTGCGAAGAGCGCTGCAACTGCAAAGGGCTTGGCCGTCTTCACCAGATGTGCATTACTTATTACCCTCCGATGCTCTTGAGAAGCAGCGGTAAGTCATTCAGGGGTCTGTGTTTGCCGTACTGATGTATCAAAGCCTTGAGTCGCAGCACTCTTTTCTCAGGCGTACGCTATGCGATAGAAAATCCGTATTGGCGCCTATACGCCTGAGGCCTGGTGATCAAGTATTAGACTCGGGTACAGGATCTGGTGAGAGTTTACACTCCAAGTTGTATGCTCTTTCTATTTCCTTACACCTCTTCTCAGGTGCATGGGTCCTTTCGCTTGCGAAAGAAGTGTCCTCGTCGGTTTCTCTTGCGGCTATTGATATACAGTCCAATATCTTTCCCAAATTATTTCCAGGCAACATGTTTTTCCACCGCCACTCGGTCACAGATTTACCTGACGAATGGGCTGATTCGTACTCGCTGGTCAATCAACGTGTTCTCTATGCGGCCCTGACGGAATCTCAGTGGAAGCGTGCTTTGGTAGAAACGCATCGTGTTCTCGCTCCTGGTGGATGGGTGCAACTCATTGAAGGTTCCGAAATTCCACCCCATACAGGACCTTACTCCGAAAGGATAGGGAAAATCTTGGCCAAATTATATGCGCATAAAGGCCTGGTCATAGATGTCGCGAAACGTCTCCCTGACATGTTGACCCGAGACGGGTTCATCAACGTACACAGCGAAACCCGGGCTTTACCCGTGGGAGCATGGGCTGGTACGGATGGGACTGAACTGAGGGATAACCTGGCTACAGTATATTCTGCCATGCGGGGTCCTATTTTCGAAGCAGGTGGATTTGGGCTAGTGTCGTCAGAACAGGAGTATGACGACCTTCTTAATGACTTGACGAAAGAGTGGGATGACGGACCAGATGTGTTTGAAGACTGGACAGTGGTATATGCTCAAAAGGTACGCAATCCCATTGCAAGCATTGCTAAGTTGGACTGACGATATGGCCAAAGCCTTCTGTTTAAACTTTAGATGCCTACAGCAGTTATGGAGCACCATACGGTGGACTTTCTTGCGAAAGTCTTCAAGGTGGCTCTGCCTTCTAAATCTCGTAGGAATAACTTGTCTATCATATTCTGTATGGGTGCTTAAAGTTTAAGTTGATGCTTCTTGAGCACGTTGTATGCATCCGGTACATGCGTGTAGGTCACTCTCTGTCTCCACCCATCGCCTGCCATAACCGAGAAGGACCTCGATAAGATGAATGCCGATGATCTTGAAATCGAAAATCTTTGGATAACAGGCATTTGGACTCGGATCACAATCCGGAGTCTTTTGACGCCTTCGACGTCGTCCCCGTCAATGTCTAGAAAACCGAAAGTTTTATTTTGACGACGATATGACGATTTTCATTGTCAATATTACAAGTTCTGCTCCGGTGAGCCACTGACCATGTCAAGCTGCTATCTTGTGGCTCGACGTGATTGATGTCCTGGTATAAGCCTCGTTCGGAGTTGAGAAGAAGTAGCTATATATGAACGCAGATTCCTACGCATGTCATTATCGATGCATCAGGTCATAACATTCAGCATCGGTGTGTGTTAAACGATTAAGGGCGAGTCCCCACGACGTATGTGTCGCGACTATCAGTTATACGGGGACACTCATACAACCGTCCCGTGGTTTATCCTAGGGAAAACTCAGCTCTAATAAACCGCATGAAGCACCACGACTGACATTCATTTGGCTCATGTCATTGAATACCTCGCTAGATACTATGACCACTGGCACCTGTCCGTCCGCAGGCTGTGTCTCGTCCGTCGATTGAGAAGAGGTGATATTTCTTATCATCGTGGTCGTGATGCTTATATCGGTTGAAGGCTCATAGGTATCCCGTCCACCGATAATTTGGAATCGGGAATTCAAGACCATGTAAACGGCGTTAGCGTATAGCTTGGGCATGAGCACAGAAGGTGCTGTGTGGAATGTTTGATGGGGGAACGCGATGAATAGGATAAAGGTGAGCAGAGCGACAACAGCTAGAAATGATAAGTGATGTTAATATTCTGAAGACGGCGGGTGGTACGGATTAAATACCTGTCACAGATCCCGTTTCAATCGTGAGGCAAATTATCTTTGTGACTAGTATTCGGGTGCGACGGAAGTTAGTAGTCCTGCGCATGAGCTATCAGAGTATCAATATCAATGAAGTGACTGAGAGAGAGAAGAAAGAACTCACGTAGTAGGTCATGCAGATAGCGATGAGGATATCACATAGGGCGGAAGCTCCGCACCAAATCTAAACATCATTCAGCCCGATGAACTTGGGACATCCAACCAATTACACACCCCAGCAGTGATATATGTCTTCCGGTTGTTCATTTTAGTGAGGTCGCCTACTTGGAGAGAGGTAACACCCGTGATTATAGCTGCCACAGAACTGGTCAAGGATATCTGTAAAGTAAATTGATGAGCCAGACTGCTACGCGGGAGAAAAGCACAGTGACGAACACAAATGACGAATATCGGGATGATTCGTGATTTTGAGACTACGAAGATTCGGTATGCGTAGAAGACTTGCCCGACACAAGCAGCTGATCTCATGATAAGTAAGTAACAGATAATAGGTAGCAGATGCTCCGCGTACCAACGGCGCTCATGATGGGGACAGTGAGCCAATTAAAATTCGTTTTAGTCAGGGCGTCAATGTCGCCGAAGCCGTACCCATACATTGCAAACATGTCGTGGGCAACGAGCATCGTCTGCAGAAATTCGATGACGTAGATGCCATAGACGAGATATTTCGTGAATCGTCTGTCATCCGGAAATGCCAGATAGTATAGATCTAACGAGAATCCATTAGAAACAAAACTGTCAGAGAACGACTCGGTGCGACGCACAGAGTTGTACGGAAAGGGTCCCAAAGAGTCCCCAGTTCAAAAGAAACCCCACGATCTAAATTCTTGCGTCAGGGATTGGAAAGACTGAATGTACATTTTGACAAACGAAAGGTCCGGCCCTGAAATGAGATCACTCAGGAAAAGTCACTGCTCGATTCCAGGGATTATGACTTACAATTCTGCTATAGGATAACCCGCGGGGACGGGCTGCATGATGGGTCTGTGCCTGCTTCAAGGCGAAGAGTCTGTAGATATATACTAACCCGCTTAAACCGGTCAGTATTACATTGCTGAAAGGCAGCTGCGGTCGTCCAGTGTGTAGCTTTCTGACTCACCATTGCAGCTGTCGAGTCGCAATGTTCCGTTCAATTCAGTGCAGTGAGATTTTGATCCGATTCTGATCTTCTTGTTACAAAAATCGTGCCTTTTTCATTTCGTGGTCGGCGAACCGCAATATCTCTAGGCTAAGTTCTCCCAAAATACCTGCTCCTTCATAACAGGGCGGCAATGCTATTGGTGCGAAGAAGTCACGCGAATGCACCCGGGTTTGATGAGGAGTCATACTCCGTTGAGAACGATTCCCGACTCGGAGACGAAGTAGAATCGGGTCAGAGCTGAGCAGCTCGACGGGCGCGGAAAAGAAACGTTGGTATCAATGTCTCCATAATGTTTTGATGCCAAGAAATAGCTTTAGAAGATGCCAATAAAGAAAGAACAGTATTAGCAAGGGGATTGGAGATAAGTATATAGTTTCAATGGTCGTGTGGACGCGAGGAACGGTGGTCCAAGCGTGACGCGGAGTTTGAATAGATAAGTGAATGCCGACGCTATCCTTACCTTCGGCAACTTTACCCGACATATCGTTTCGGACATGTCTTATATATGTACTTTTCGATTCACTAACTTTCTGTATACATATCTTTCTTGGCTGCTCGCAACACCTTTCTTCACCCTCTCACATGCTGCTCGCAGCCGTTTCCTTTGCGCGACGACGAATTTTCGCCCACCCACCTCCCTCCTAGACCAGTTTCTCAACTACTTCATTTGTACTTCATTTAGTGATGTCCGGGTCGGGTCGGGCCGGGTTTTTAGGGCTTGGGCCGGGCTTTGGAGGGTCAGGCTTCCACAAAGTGTGAGCCCGAGCCCTGAGCCCGCCAAAGCCCTCCACCAGGGTCGGGCTTTTGAGGGTCGGGTCGGGCTGGGTCAGGTCGGGTCGCGGGCTTTAAGCCTGACTCGGACATCACTGACTTCATCAGTACCTTCCGTATTAGTTGGCTTGGGTTGTCCCCTTACAGGCTCCCGAGAACTCAGTATCTCTCAATGCCATTACCATTGATCCCAAAACCTCATCTCTATCATGTTCTCTCACTTGAGAATCCGTACCTTCCCTCTTATCTTCGGAGATTCGAGCTATGAAACTATGAAAGGCAAACTAACGGCAAAAGTCAAGGGGATGGTGGTGGTGGTGGTGGCGGTGTCTAGTCTCCCGGGTCCCAAAACACACAGCCACATCACTATTCGTTCGCGCGTCTAACGCGTCGACGGCCCCATGACGCGTTATGGACTCGGGAATCTATGATAATATTCTCTCTGAATTTAATCTCACTGATTCCCAGCTCATTGATCAGTTGGAGCACTGCATCCTGGCTTTGACTCTGCAGCCTCCCCCCCCCGACTTTGGAAATCTCTTCAACGACGAGTTCTCGGATACCTGCTCAGCTTCATTCTTGAAGTATTTCACAGGAGATATCAGTCTCTCGCAAAACCTTACATACTTGACACGCTTTTGGTCGCGTCGATTCCCACCAACGTCTGACGATGCACCAGCTTCGGACGTCGAATCCGCTACGGAGACGTACCACCACACGCCCACTGCATCAGAGCCTGAACGTGTCCCTACACGCCCTTCATTTCAGGGATCTCAGAAGTCCGATAGCCACGCCTTCATCTGCTATTGGCTCTTTCATCGAAGCTTCATCTTTCGCCATTTCATCCTCGCATGATTGGCTAAATGATATAGCTCCAGATATCCCCTTACCCAGACACACCAACCCCGACGCCATCATGCACTTTACCCTGGTCTTCTCCATCTCCATCCACGGTCATTATCCCGTTCCTGTTCCGTGGCTGCGGAATTTGAATAGATAAGTGAATGCCGCTGCTTCGGCAACTTTACCCTACCTTGCAAACGAGCTCCTACTCAAAATACTTGCGGAGCTGCGTGCCGCGGACTGAATGAATTTGGCATGCCATTCCATTTCGGACGTGTTTCGCGCTGGCCCTTGTTTCTCGATCATAGCGTTTCCACCATTCATATAGCACCACTTTCTTATCGCGCCCATCTTTCACCATCCACAACATGTCGACCGACAAGGCAGCCCGCCGCGCGCGTTTCGAAGGAGCATGGAAGGTCATCAAGCAGGAGCTGCTCGACTACATCACTGGCGAGGGCATGCCCAAGGATGCGATTGAGTGGTACGAGAGGGTGAGAGAGCGAGCTTCACTGTCCAACAGAACCCAGCTCATTCCTGATGGCAGAATCTGGACTACAACGTCCCCGGCGGCAAGCTGAACCGCGGGATGTCCGTCGTCGACACCGCCGAGATCATCAAGGGGACCCTGCTGACGGACGACGAGTACCTCAAGGCTGCTGTGCTCGGATGGGGCATCGAGCTCGTGCGTCTCATATATTCCCTCTCTGCCGTTCTTACCCGTCCACCCACAGCTGCAAGCCTTCTTCCTCGTCTCAGACGACATGATGGATTCGTCGATCACGCGCCGAGGCCAGCCCTGCTGGTACCGCGTCCCCAAAGTCGGCCAAATCGCCATCAACGACTCCTTCATGCTCGAAGCCGCGATATACTACCTCCTCAAGAAGCATTTCCGCGGAGAGAGCTACTATGTTGATATCCTCGAGCTCTTCCTGGAGACGACGTTCCAGACGGAGATGGGGCAGCTTATCGATTTGATCACTGCTCCCGAGGACGAGGTTGATTTGAGCAAGTTCTCGCTGAAAAAGTGTGTGCTAACCGTTGCGCTTGATTTGACCTGACCATTGTAATCAAGACATTCACTGATCGTGATCTACAAAACCGCATACTACTCCTTCTACCTCCCCGTCGCCCTCGCCTTGTACATGTCCCACGTCCCGCAATCCTACCCATCCGGGAACCAAACCATCGAGCCCTACGCCCTCGCCAAATCCATCCTCATCCCCCTCGGCGAGTACTTCCAGATCCAAGACGACTTTCTCGACTTTTCCGGCACGCCCGAGCAGATCGGGAAGATCGGCACGGATATCCTCGATAACAAGTGTTCGTGGTGCGTGAATACCGCGCTGGCGGTGTGTACGCCCGAGCAGCGGAGGGTCCTCGATGAGAATTATGGGAGGAAGGATTCAGAGTGTGAGAAGAGGGTGAAGGTGGTGTTTGAGAGTCCCGAGGTGGATTTGAGGAAGCGGTATGCGGTGTATGAGGAGAAGGTTTATGGGGAGCTTATTGCGATGATTGGGGAGATTCCGGAGGTTGAGGGTAAGAGCACGTTGAAGAGGGACGTCTTTAAGAGCTTCCTTGATAAGATTTATAAGAGGTCCAAGTAGGAGATTTAGGATCAAATGTATCTTTAGATGTAGACAAAATTCAAATTGTCCCTATCACGGCGGTATTCATCGGTAATCATCCATTCTACCTTTCAATCGTCTCTATCACTACCATCTTGGTAATCCATCCCCTTTTCGTGGGCCGATATGGACGACGTTTGGTCGATATTCATAAGCGTAATAATACGCAGTGCTGCTAATTTATGAATGTCGAGGATGCTTCGACCACGTCCATTCAGGCTTTGTTCTCGACATTCCTAATCTCTTACATACCACCGCTGCGCAAAGGATCGTCGAGACTGAATGGAACTCACAGACCTGGCGTTATATAATACTGCTTCGTATCCCTGCAGCCGTTGATGGGTAGTGCTACAAAGCGCCCGTCCTTTTCGTCAGCTTCGGTACCGGTATGAAGTCTTCAACTACCAGTATTTTTTTCAGGGAGCAACAGGTCAATCCTCTTCGACTTTTTGATGAAGCTCATCGTGCGCCTCCTTACCTTCCGCTTCACTAAGCCTTTTCTTCCTTGTCTTGTTCTCGTGTCCCGTTCCTTTGCGCCCAGTGTGTTCTTGTGCATTGTCGTTCCTGTGTTTGCGTTCCCGTCTTGTTATCATGTTTCCCACGTTTGTCTCGTCCTGTTCGTTTTCATGGACCCGAGCACTACGCCCTTCACACACGGGTCCGTTGTCGTGTCACAGAGGAAATTATTGACCTTATTTCGGCCTTTTTCTTCTACGGTATTCATCGGTAATCATCCAGTTTTACCTTGGAATGTGACGCTCTCATACTGCTCGTTCAGTTTCGCAGCGTTCCTTGAGCACCATCCACGTATTATAACCCTCCGTATCACAGGTCGCTCGAAGAAGGGGACCTAGGGGATCGGACCACCGAAAGATATCCTTGGAGCGTACGACTCTCATGCCATTGACACACATCAGTGGTACAGCAACCCTTCGCGCACTACTCTAGGCATTCCCTGTTTTTCGATCGGTTACTATCTCGGGTGAAGTTTCCTTGGGAAGCGCTCATTTTAATATCGCGCATACCTAAAGTCGATCAAGTCTCAACGCTTTGAATGGCTACGGTTCGGTGGAGAGGACTGGGTGTGAAGAGGGCAGAAGCCTACAGACTTGGATTTCGTTTCATACGCCAGATGCCTTCAAAGTTCCCACCTTGATCCCTAATTCAAAGCAGTTTCGTACGATGTCGAAGAGGTTGGAGACAACGATACTCGGTTTCATGGGAAGGATGAAGCCCCGTTTTGATACTGTGGTTGCAGCAGAAGGAGATGGAATTGAAAGAAAAGACAGGAAAGTGACGCGTGTATCAGAGCGCTCGACGGTACTGATTCTTGAGCAATTATTTGTTGTACGTCCCTGTTAATAGCGTCGCACACAGTTGTAGCTGATATTCATGACTTTCAGAAGAACTTTTCCATAAGCGTCCGAGTGCTTGAAAATGACAACAGGCGAACACTCTTTCTTACGCACGCCAGTTTCTTCCCCACTTCTTTTCTTTCTGCACCTTCCGGTTCACATACCCGTTTTTGCACAATGAGGAATTCCCCACCACGTATGAAAATAGACGGTGTTTACGAATCGGTACCCAACCATTTTGGAAACGAAAAGAGAGTCGCTGAAGTCAAAGTCACGGCGCAGGGCTCCTTCATCTCCATGTTCCATGAATACACAATTCTCACCTACCACTTCCACGCAGCAGACTTCTCGAAGCGAGTACAGGCTCACCTCGTCCAAAGACTTGACATCACCAAGAGCTTCGGTCAACCACCGAGCTTCTCCATCCCGAACCGCGACCACAGAAACGGTGATCCGCTACCTCCTGGTCTGCCGCCGATACTCCAATACACGGCTTGCGGCAGGAATACATACAAACGATCGTTCGTTGGACGACAATGTTTCTCAACTACTACGGCATTGATCTTAACTTGACAGATTCGCCGCTTCGGGGCTCAGCAAAGGACTCAAATTGCTCAAGATGCCATGTCCAAGGTACCAACGCCAGAAGTAGATAGCGATATTGTTAATATTCTAGGCCATACCACTGCGAGCTCGTACTCTACAGACATCGTGCTTTGGTAGTCAACTTTGACTGTGTCGGCTCATACAGCTGTCCTGTGGTTGATCCTTGGAGGATAGTCAGCGCTAATAAAGCACATAAAACACCATGACTGACGTTCACTTGGCCCATTTCATCCTTATCACTGAATACTTCGTTGGATAGGACGACCACTGGCGCACGGCCTTGCGTCCCATCTGCAGGACGTGTGCCTTCTGCGCATGGAGAGGTGGAATCTCTTATCATTGTGGTCCAGAAGCTCATATCGATTGGAGACATGTAGGTATCCCGTCCTCCGATAATTCGAATTCGGGAATTCAGCACGATGTAAACAGAGTTAGCATATAGCCCAGACACGAGAAGGGCGGGAGTTATGAAGAAAGTTTGATGGGGGAGCGCAATAAAAAAGACAAAGTTGAGTACAGCGGCAACAGCTAAAAGTAAGCGGTATTATTATTCTGACAACGGCGGACGGTGCGGGGCAAATACCTGTCACAGATCCCGTTTCAATAGTGAGACGAATGATTCTCGTTACCAGCAATCGTGTGCGACGGAAATTAGTAGTGCTGCGCATAAGCTACGAAATAGTACCAACATCAACGAAGGTTGAAAAGGAGAAAGAGCTTGCGTAGTAGGTCATGCAGATAGCAATGAGGATATCACATAGAGCGGAGGCTCCGCACCAAATCTGGATATGACTCAGCACGATGAACTTGGGAGGACCAATCAGTGACATACCCCGTCAGCGATTTGCGTCTTCCGGTTGTCCATTCCAGTGGCATTGCGTGTCTGGATAGTGTAAATGCCTGAAATCACAGCTGCCACAGAACTGGTCAATGATACCTATAAACGGATAAGCTAGATTGCTACGGGGAAAGAGCACAGCAACGAACACAAATGACGAGTATCGGGATGATTCGTGACTTTGACACAATGAAGATTCGGTATGCATAGAAGACCTGCCCGACACAAGCAACTGATCTCATGATAACTACATGTAATAGCAAATCGGCAGCAAATGTTCTGCGCACCGATAGCGCTTATGATGGGGATGTTGATCCAATCGTGATTCATTCTAGTCACGGCGTCCATGTCACCGAAGCCGTACCCATACATTGCAAAGGCGTCGTGGGCAACGAGCATCGTCTGCACAAATTCGATTGCATAGATGCCATAGACGAGATATTTTGTGAATCGTCTGTCATTCGGAAATGCAAGATAGTATAAATCTAAAGAGAATGAATTAAAGCACATCTGCTAGAGAACGACTCAGAGTGACGCACAGAGCTGCACGGAAAGGGTCCCGAAAAGTCCCCAGTTCAAGAGAGCGCCTACGATCTAAATTCTTGTGTTACGGACTGAATAGACTAAGGGTGCGATTTGACAAACGACAGGTCCAGACCTGAAATAAGATGAATCAGGAAATACCACTGCTCGATTCCAGGATTATAACTTACAGTTCTGCTATGGGGTAACCTGCGGGGATGGGTTGCATGATGGGTCTGGGGCTGCTTTACCGGTCCTGAAGGCAAAGAATCTGTAGATATATACTAAACCGCCAAGACCGGTCAGCATCACATCGCTGAAAACAAGCTGAAAGGCAGTCATTAAGCGCTCAACATGTGTGATGTTATGACGCACCATTATTGTGGCTGTTAGAGCCGCGGTCGACTCGGCGAGATGGTTTTTTTTTGGTGATTTTGATCCTACTCTTATCTTGTTGTGTATACACAGATCACGCTTTTACATTTTGTGAAACATCGGCCAGATGTGCTTGGCGCACCGGTGGGGAAGCCGCAATGTCTGTATAGGATAGGTTCTCCCGTCATCAGTAAAATACCTGGTCCTTCATAACATCCGGCAATGCTGTTGGTGCGAAGAAGTCACGCGAATGCACCCAGTTTGATGTGGAGTCATACTCCGCTGAGAACGATTCCCGACTCGGAGATGAAGTAGAACTAGCGCTCACGCATAATCGACAGATGCGTGGAATAGAAATGTTGGTATCAATGTCTTCATATAGTTTTCGATATCACAAAGCAATAGGTTGAGAAGATGCCATCGAGTGCCAATGAAGAAAGGATAGTATTAGTAGGGAATTGAAGAGAAGAGTAGTTTCCATGAGGTGATACGTGCATCCCAATTCGCGTGGAGCAGCGAGTCAACGTTCAACGAAAGATGGTAGCAGCTAAGTACGTTCGCGGCAGGCGCCGGGACGGCTGTGACGGAGTTTGAAGAAACAAGAAATGCCGACACTATGCCGCTTTCGTCTTCTCGACACCACTGCCAAACCCCTTGTCAGAACTTAACAACTTCCAGGACAAATAGCTTCTCCGACTTTGAAAAGAAAATGATCCTCAGAATGCGGTGATCCTGCTTAGAAATATTCTAGCAAACGGGAGACTTGCCTCTACTGTGTCGCTGCGATCTTCACCTCCATCATATGCGGCAACTTGACCCTACCTTCCAAATGAGCTCCTACTCAATATACTTGCCGAGCTGCCCGATACCGTCGAAACTATCGTTGTTCTGGCTACTGCGTTCTGCCGACCGAATGAGGTCGCATGGCATACCATTTCTGACGAGTCTCCTATGAACTTTTCGACTGCACTCAGCGCCGGCCCTTTACCTCTTTAGTGCGAGGACCAACGAGATTATAGCGTTTGACCCGCCAATCCTTATAAAACTCCCAAAGGTTACTCTATCTGAGTGTCCAGAATAGTACATTTCTTGGATGCTGTGATCTATCAAGGACTCGTCCGTCGAAAGCTTAGACCTCTTTCTGACGACATCCTTAACTTCAATGGGCTTTCTCTTAGCAATCTACAAAGTGTGAGGCTCCTGACTACACGTTCAGTTTGGCGGCCTTTTCAGTGTTCCTTGAACGTCACCCACACATTACAACCCTCCATCAGCCCTCCATCTGCGACCATGGAACCCGATAAAACGGATTGCAGGAAGACGGGGACCTAGGGGATCAGAGTCGATCATCAGACCACCCGAAGATGTCGTTGGAACCTGCGACTCGCATGTCGATGCAACAGTGGTAGAGTAACGATCCTTCGATTACTCTCCGCTGTAGAGGTATTCCCTGTTCTTTTATTCGCTTTCTATCATGGATGACGCCAGAAGATAATAGCGATATTGTTAACATTCTAGTTCATACCACTGCGAGCTCGTACTCTAAAGACACTGTGCTTTTGTAGTCAACTTCAACGTCGACGTTAACTTGGACATGTTTTGTTAATCAATGCAGGATATGAGAGGTTCCGACGCTGATAGTGGAGAGCACAGAAGCCTCCATTTCTTCCAGAAGATCGCGAAAGCTGCTGGCATTCCTGGACAAGTCAGGTGGGTCTATCTTGAACGGCGTGACCAGTAGAGCGATTTGAGTATCAATACTGGCCGGCAGAATCATCCCAATACGCGACAGCAACGCGGGCCTTGATCCTACGATCTTGGTGTAAAAGCGAGTTCAGTCGTCCGATCTTGGATTGGTACCGATATTGGTTGTCCAAGACTCCAAGCTGCCTCGTTCGGAGTTGGAAAGCAATTATGAGTACGGATTTTTATATGTATGACATTATCGGTGCACAACAAGGTTAAAACAGCATCGGTGCGTAGTAAAAGATTAAGGGCGAGTCCCATACTGCACGCTCAAAGTATGTAGTCTATAAGTCACGCGGGGAGGCTCATACAGCCGTCCTGTGGTTTGTCCTTATGGGAAAATCAGCTCTAATAAAGCACACGAAGTACCGTGACTGACACTTATTTGATCCATTTCATGATTATCATTGGATACCTCATGAGATATTACAGTCACTGGCTCTCGTCCTTGCCTCCCATCCGCAGGCCATGTGTCTTCTGCTGATTGAGATAAGATGTCTCTTATCATCGTGGTCGTGAAGCTTATATCTGTTGAAGACATATAGGTATACCGTCCACCGATAATTTGGAATCGGGAATTCAGCACCACGTATATGGCGTTAGCATATAGTTTGGGCACCAGCAGGGCAGGTGTTATGTAGAAAGTCTGATGGGGAAATGCAATAAAAAGAATAAAGGTGAGCAGAGCGACAACAGCTAGAAGTGAGCGGTGTTATTAATTCTGATAATGACGGATAGTGCGGATTAAATACCTGTCACAGATCCCGTTTCAATCGTGAGGCGAATTATCTTTGTGACTAGTATTCGGGTGCGACGGAAGTTAGTAGTCCTGCGCATAAGCTATCGGAGTATTAATATCAATGAAGTGACTGAGAGAGAGAGAAAAGGACTCACGTAGTAGGTCATGCAGGTAGCAATGAGGATATCACATAGGGCGGAGGCTCCGCACCAAATCTGGACATGATTCAGCACGATGAACTTGGGACAACCAATCAGTTCCATACCCCGGCAGTTTGCGTCCACCGGTTGTCCTTGTCAGTGACATTGCCTGCTTGGAAAGTGTAAATGCCTAAAATCACAGCTGCCACAGAACCGGTCAATGATACCTGTAAACAGATAAGCTAGATTGCTACGAGGAAAGAGCACAGCAACGAACACAAATGACGAGTATCGGGATGATTCGTGACTTTGACAATATGAAGATTCGGTATGCATAGAAGACCTGCCCAACACAAGCAACTGATCTCATGATAAGTAATAGAAAATCGGCAGCAAATGTTCTGCGCACCAATAGCGCTCATAATGGGGACAGAGAGCCAATTGTAATTCATTCTAGTCACGGCGTCGATGTCACCGAAGCCGTACCCATACGTTGCAAAGGCGTCGTGGGCAATAAGCATCGTCTGCACGAATTCAATTGCATAGATGCCATAGACGAGATATTTTGTGAATCGTCTGTCATCCGGAAATGCAAGATAGTATAAATCTAAAGAGAATGCATTAAAGCACATCTGCTAGAGCATGACTCGGAGTGACGCACAGAGCTGCACGGAAAGGGTCCCGAAAAGCCCCCAGTTCAAGAGACACCCCACGAGCTAAATCATCCATGTTACGGACTGAATTGACTAAGTGTGTGATTTGACAAACATAAGGTCCGGACCTGAAATGAGATGACTCAGAATATAACATTGCTCGATTCCATGATTATAACTTACCATTCTGCTATGGGATGACCTGCGGGGACGGGCTGCATGATGGACCTGGGCTTGCTTTACCGATCCTGAAGGGAGAGAATTCGTAGATATATATACTGAACAGCCATGTGAAGGACTCAAAAAAAGGCGCTAAGACCGGTCAGTATCACATCGCCGAAACCGAGCTGAAAGGCAGTCGTCCAGCGCTCAACATGTGTAGGTTTATGACTCACCATTGGGGCTGTTAAAGCCGCGATTCTGGGGTCGATTCGGCGAGGTGATTGCTTAATAATTGATCCGATCCTTAAGTACCTTGATTTTACAAAAATCCTACTTTGACATCTCGCAAAGCACAGACTAGAAGCATTTCATAAGACAAGCATCGAATCTAATGGTCAAAAAATCGACCCAGAAAGCGGGACTCTGACCGTTCTACTATTGCTCAGCGAGCGGCAAGCTATTTGTGGCGGCGTACAACTTTCTTTTCATCCAGCATCTATATCACTGCAGAAGCTGGTGTATTTTTAGAACAGGACCTTGAAAGGTTTCGATTTCAGCTTCCATTTGGCGCCCTTGTTTTGCGGGCTGTAAAAAGACAAGGTACCGTAAGTCCATTGTTCCATAGGGAGAAAGGTTTTCATACCGTTTTACCGGCGGCCTTTTCACGAGTCAGGACCGAGAAAGGCTTCGCTACATCAAAACCTTTTGGGACTTTATTTTTTTACCAGCTAAATTGCACTGGCCTCTGCTGTGCATCGAATGCAGCTTAGGACGTCATCAGAAATATTCCTGATCTTTCATAGTATCCGGTGGTTCTGTCCGAAGAAGTCGCACGAATGCACCGTCGATGTAGAGCCATGTGACTCGGAGACGCAGAAGAAGCATTAGTATCAATATCGCCATATAGTTTTCAATGCACCAAGGTAACAGCATCAGAGGATGACATCGAGTGCCAAGAAAGAAAGAAAAGTAGTAGCAGGGAAATTAGAGAGAGAAGTATAGTTTCAATAGAGATACGTATGCTTCCTGAATGTGAAAATAGTGACGTCATGCAGCCTTGCGCCTAAACGTTTGAATTTGAACACTGAAGCGATTGCGCGTATTCCATGTTCCTTTCATAGGCCATTTTATGAGAAAAATGACGTGAGTTAAACAAGCCGAGACGGCCTGTATCAATACACGGTAAAATTGTTAAGTGTAAAGAACAACTTGCGTGTTTTCTGTATTATGCCAATTGGCGCGGTAGAAACTT
The DNA here is from genome assembly GCA_902506015.1 of Armillaria ostoyae. NCBI lineage: Eukaryota > Fungi > Basidiomycota > Agaricomycetes > Agaricales > Physalacriaceae > Armillaria > Armillaria ostoyae. Next base: position 2,111,499 of record LR732079.1, on the reverse strand, counting down.
TGCCAAGTCCCTGCGGACCCTGAATTATTCATGGCGGTGTAATGGTATCCGCAGAGGGATCGTGACGGAGAACGAAAGGTCCCCTGGGAAAGTATTCTGGAAGAGGAAGCGGTTTGTAGGTTCCCCCATTCTCCGCGCTAGTAGAGATCTTGCGAGAGGTGGAGCGGTCGCTAGTTTATCGACTCGCCAAGATCAAGCCTAGCTTCCTCATCCACTGGAGATACCGGACTAGGGGATATGGTGTACTCGAAGGGGCAATCGCTCAAGCTGGAAAGATCGAAGCGAAGGAGACAACAAAAGGTCCAAAGCCTAGGTGGTGTACCAGCACAAGGTCCCAATCAGGAACGGCTACTTACGTGAGGAAATGATATTCATGTGGCTGTGCTTTTCCTTTCTCGTTGCGGGCCGATGTTGCCGATCTTCGTCTCGTACATCCATCTTAAGGTGATAGTCCTTCTTGATTCCGGTTGATGGAGCTCGCAATGGGCTATCATGGTACGGAGTCATATCGATACCCATTGACGAGCAAAGCTGACGCATCACAAGCATTCGTTCCCAGGTGAAATCTTGGTAAGTACCCACAGGGCGAATCCTCACGGTGCGCGCACTACGGCTTCAAGTTCTGTCTTAGCATGAAATGGTGGGAGAGCGACCAGTGACAAGAGGCGTGGATCAATAGACGGGCGGAATGGTGGGTGAAGAGAAGGTTGGATGAGAGCAGTGAAAATGTACGTTCATTTATCTCTCTATCTCTGTATCGTAAATCGTAAATCCACACCAGCACTGTCCAGGGTGCCTCAAAAGTCGTTCGACCGGCCTGTTACGGATGAAATAATATGACAGGTCCTATAATCGGCTCGAATTCTACGTTTATTCGCTCGACTTCATCCTCAAGGCTCACGAAGCCTCGGCTTCTACTTCTACGGCGCGACGGCGACTTGTGTTTTTCCATCATGGTATGCATCCATTCCTCCCCTTGAAATGAACCGCTCATCTCTGTACAGGCAACCCGAATCACGACAGGGACGTCCGAACACCAGGATATCGCCAAAATGGTGCGCATAGGTCGACGCGTTATATTTGGGAAATTTCTCACCAGGATCTGCAGGCGTTCATTCGCATATTCATGGGCTAGGATTCGACGACCAGTTACAGCCAAAGGGCTAATTCTCAGGGAAGGGTCGGACAAGCCAAGGCCAGGAAGGCTGCTGGTATGATTCTCAAAATGGTGCAGGAAGGTCGGATAGCAGGACGAGTGATGTTATTTGCTGGACTTCCGTCGACAGGAAAAACCGCTAATACATTGGCTGCGTCTCTATTTTCTTCTATATTCACTTTTCCTCGAATATGCGACACAGGTATAGCACGGACTCTTGGTCCAGAGGTTCCCTTCACTATGATCTTTTTGGCAGCAGTTGTCAGGTGCTTTGTGCGCTTATCTGTTCTCTTAAATTAATGCTATGCATTACATTCGTCTCGAGCTTAGCAGAAGTCAGCTCAGGTTATTTCGCCATAGCTAGCAAAAAAATTAGCCATAATTGAAGACGGTTTTCCATTGAAATAATTGGAGTCCGTCTACACAGAACGTGAGGCTAACCGTCCTTGATTTCAGCTTTGAGCGCTTTGACAAGCCAGCAGTGCGTAGCTGAATCGGTGATGCACCACCCTCAGCTCTGGTGCCCAGCAGTGGGTCTTGAACATCGAAGCTCTGTACAGAGCATGTCCTGTTTCTTTGTAGTCATCCGACTCGTAGCCCAGGTATGGCCGCACCGAGCCGTCCAGATCATCGTGACCTTCCAGTAGGAGCATCGACCACGGTATTTCGGTGGATAAGCTACTATAACGTCGTAACATATAGCATCGGTGTGCATTAAAGGATATATAAATTAGGCTAAGTTCGCGTACCGTAGGTGTCAGCTCGAAGAATGTAGTCTATTCATCGGGCGGGGAAGTTCATACAGCCGTCCCGTGGTTTATCCTTAGGGGAAAATCAGCTCTACTAAAGCACATGAAGCACCATGACTGACATTCATTTGGCCCATTTCATGACTATCGTTGAATACCTCGCTAGATATTACAACAACTGGCGCCCGTCCTTGTGTCCCGTCTGCAGGCCGTGTCTTCTGTTGATTGAGATATGATATCTCTTATTATCGTAGTCGTGATGCTCGTATCGGTCGAAGACTTATAGGTATCCCGTCCTCCGATAATTTGGAATCGGGAGTTCAGCACCATGTATATGGTGTTAGCATATAGCTTAGGCACGAGTAGGCCGGGAACTAGGTAAGAAGTTTGATAGGGTATCACAATAAAAAGGACAACGTCAAGCAGAGCGGCAACAGCTAGAAGTAAGCGGTGTTATTATTTTGACAACGGCGGATGGTGCGGATTGAATACCTGTCACAGATCCCGTTTCAATAGTGAGACGAGTTATCTTGGTGACCAACATTCGAGTGCGACGGAAATTAGTGGTGCTGCGCATAAGCTATGAGATAGTGTCAACGTCAATGAAGATAACTGAGAGAGAAAAAGAGCTCGCATAGTAGGTCATGCAGATAGCGATGAGGATATCACATAGGGCGGCGGCTCCGCACGAAATCTGGGCATGATTCAGTTGATGAACTTGAGGACATCCAGTCAGTTACACACCCCGACAGCGATATGCATCTTCCGGGTGTTAAGTTTAGCGAGTGTGCCTGCTTGGAATCCGTAGATGGCTGTGAGCATAGATGCCACAGAGTTGGTCAATGATATCTGTAAATAACTGAGCTAGAGTGCTGAGGAGAAATACTGCAGCAACGAACACAAATGATGAAAATCGGGATGATTCGTGACTTCGACAATATGAAGATTCGGTATGCATAGAAGCCCTGCCCGATACAAGCAGCTGATCCCCTGATAAGTAATAGAAAATGGACCGCAAATGCTCTGCGCACCAACAGCGCCCATGATGGGGACAGTGAGTGAATACAAATCTACCCTAGTCAGGGCGTCCATGTCACCGAAGCCATACCCGAAGGTTACAAACATGTCGCGAGCAACAAGCATCGTCTGCACAAATTCGATAACATAGATGCCATAGACAAGATTTTTTGTGAATCGTCTATCATTCGGAAACGCTAGATAGTATAGATCTTGAAAGAATAATTCAAAATAATCTGCTGGAGAATGACTCGGAGCGACGTACAGAGCTGTACAGAAAGGGTCCCGAAGAGTCCCCAGTTCAAGAGGCACCCTACGATCTAGATTCCTGCGTTAGGCAATGAATAGACTGAATGTGCAGTTTGACAAACCATAGGTCCGGACCTGAAATGAGATCACTCAGAAAATATCACTGCTCGATTCCACGAGCATAACTTACAGTTCTGCTAAGGTATAACCTGCGGGGACGGGTTGCATGATGTGCTGGGGGTTGCTTTACCGATCCCGACGGTAAAGAATGTGAAGGTATATATACTAAAACAGCCATGTGGGAGACTCCGTCATTATCACATCACCAAGCCGTGTCTGCTCACATTAGTTATGCATCGGGAAAGTTGACAACTTACCCTTAGTAGCCATCGGTGATTTACCGTCCGCAGTTGGACCTAAGTTCCGGTGCAGTACATCCACGAAGACAGTAGATGTCGCAATAGCTGCCACCTCTCCGGTACCAACGCTAGACACATTCAAATATTGCAGTGTTCGATAAATTGCTCTGAGAATAAACTATGAGAAGAAGAAGGAAGGTCATAGCAGATTTACGACCCACCAATGTTGGCTCATCGAGCTATATGAGGCTGTGTCTAACCTTCTTCTCGTTCAACATCCGTATCGAATGCAGGTTAGGTCCTCCCGTCCACGTCATGATTCATCAGAAAATGATCCTGATTTTTCGTAGTATCCGGCAATGCTGCTGGTGCGAAGACACAGGAATGCGCCCCCGGGTTGATCTGGACTCGTCGTACTGCACTGAGAACGATCCCGGAGATGTAGTAGAACCGAACCAGAGAGCGAGGAGCTCAGCGCTCATGCACCAGCAAGTCGGAGCGACGGATTATGCGAGGTGTGGAAAGGAAATACTGGTATCTTGAATGTTTTCATATAGTTCTCGATGCAACAAAGCATCAGCTTTAAGAGACGGCATCGAGTGAGCAAGAAAGAAAGGTTTTTGCAGGGGAATTGGAGAGAAGCATAGTCTCCGTGCAGTCCTGGGCCTGAACGTTAGGACACCGACGCAATAGCATGGATTCCACGCTCATTCACAAATTAAACAAGCTGAAGGACCAGTAAGCGTAGAATTGCTAAGTGTACTGAACAACTTGCATGCTTTCTGTAAAAGATGCCTGTCCCGGGTTGTGAATTCGTCTGATCTTTTACGGCTCCGAGGCAGTTGCAGCAGAAGGAGACGGAAGCGAAGGAAAATAAATAAAGGAAAGTGAAGCGCGTAGTACTAGGAGTTGACGACCCCGTTAATGATGCAGGTACACGTGGTCGTAACTGCTAGCGCTTATCGCTTGACAGTCATGTCAAAAGGAAGTTAGAATTTTGCCTTTAAGACGAACTCTCTTTCTCACCACCATCATCGTCACTTTCCGCTTCTTCTCTTTCTTGTGGTCCCTCATTGAAATTCGGTTCGCAACTTGAGAATTCACTTGGAGTTTTCATCAGCCTACTATTCCTTATATTCCTCCAGAACATTTTTTATCGCGGCAGCGGCCTACAACAACGTCTGTGACGCTACGCTCGAATGAGAGCTTGAAGAGGAGGTGCAAGAAACAGAGTCTGAATTCGACATGGTGGTTGAGACGGAAGGTGAATGAACACTCACACATTGGGGATTGGTGCAAGGTATGTTTACTTTTCAACATTTTTGTTCGCTAACTAATAGTGTAGCATAGAAGTAAGGGCCGCCACTTCCGCCATCATGTCCAACTTCGACTCGACGATATGGCAGGCGTGGTCCCCATACTTAACTTGAATAAGGAATAGACATCCGTGCAGAATTTATTCTGGTAACGGAAGCGGTTTGAGATGTCTGCGACCAGAATTTTGTCTCAGGTCGGGTCTCCTTGCCCTTAGTTCGACGACTCAAACAGGAATCACTTTCTTCGTTATACCACCAGTACCAGTAACCTCCATGACGCCACAATTCTCGCAATCCGAATGCCGCCTAAGCGATGGCGACACCAGCACTACACTGGCACCAGAAAACCAGCCGAACGCATTGACACAGAGTGAGATCGAAGAATCTCAAAAGGTTCTCGCCGTTAAGCTTGGGTACGTATTAAAGCGTGATATCTGGCGATAATTGACTTAACTTGTCCACATGTAGGTGGAATATCCAGGCCTCGGGTCCAGGAGAATTTCCCTTTACATATAGACCAGCAGTCGATGAAGCCTGTGCTAGGTTATTGGACGAAGGAAGTCGGATGATGGTTGATTGCCTCAGCCCCCATCTCTTAGGCGCACAGACCCTCGAACCGTATGCATTTGTGGTCGGTCTCAGCGCTGCACTCAGATATACTATTATAACGGACTCGGAACCTGTCGTCGTTATCCTGGTCAACTCCCTCCAGCCACTCCTCCACGGTGGACCCCCTCCCCTACCCCAAGATATCGATCATCATGTACATGTCGTCCAAGTCGCGACGTCACATGATCTAGTCGGAGCGACGTCAGCATATACTAGCGCGGACGATACGCATAGTTGCATGCCCTGGATTTTTGAGGAAGTTGCTCCAGGACGCCCAATTATCAACCTGCCATTTTCACAAACCGCTACGGCAAATGACACTGATTCACGTCGTTCAAGCGTCGGATTGGTTTTATCCATTCCTTCGTTCAAGACTCCGAATCATCCACCGTACGTCGGCCCAAGCAGAACGGATGCACGGCCATACGTGCTCACATGTGCACACTATGTCCTTCCAAAACGAGCTGCTCCTTCTTATCCTATACCCACAGAGAGGCGTTCCCAGTATCTCCACCATCAATACCGAACTTTTACCTACAGGGAGAAAGTAAGGTCATGCCTTGAGGAACGAGTAGCCAATATCGAATCTCACACCAAGAAAAGACTACGTGCTGCCGGAGATAAAGAAGCCATGTGTCAAGCCATTCGGGCAAAGGAAGCCGAACAAAAGAATCACTATATCGACCCTTGGCGAACCGCTCTCGCCAATCATGACCGGACGCTCTCAAATCCTCGTGCGGATACAGAGTATTGCATAGGGGACGCTACTGTTGCGCAGAACACAGTGGTCTCCAAATCTCAAGTCATATCCCGGTCACTTCCATCCTCGAGCGCACCTCATGGTCTCGGATTGCCTGGTGATGCGGTCATCATGGACTGGATGCTGATTGAGGTGGCGGACGATATCAGCGTGACGAACAAGGTTGGTCATAAACGGAACCAGTGCGTGCAACCGACATTTGCCTGTATCCCAAGGGCCAACGAAACTGTCTTCGTGTACCGGAACAACATTGATCGGTCAGAAGGACAATACGTTGGTACGACAGCCTACGAGCTCGAGAACCGGCGTCGGATACAATATCAACATATAGTGGAATCTTGGCAGCAACTTTCTTCATTTGCCCTACGGGGAGATTCTGGTAATATCGTCGTCAACAAGGACTTTGAACCGATTGGAATCGTGATCAGGGCATTGGTTCTTCCGACAGATGAAAAGTTGACCTTTCTGTGCGACATCAAAGAAGTTTTCAATCACATCGAGGAGGTTCTACAGCTTCCTCAAGGTGCGGTGAAGATTTTTATGCCGCCGAGTCGGGTGTGAAGGAGTCGAGCGTAGAAATATGTGTTGATGTAGCCGCATTCTCTTCGCATATAGTAGAGCATTGAATCGAAGCCAACGATCTGATTGAAATTTCTTCGCAGGAGCATGTGGCATCTAGGATAGGTATAAAGTCGTTCAATTCAACAAGCGCGTGAGCACAGGACGACGAATGTTTTAGACGATACAAATACACGTTTCAAAATGCTCCTTAAGCCTTTAGTTGACTGTCGATTTCAACCTCGACAAAGGCCAACAAATCCTTCGTCCCTTTGGTCGGTTTCCATCCCAGGATCTTGCCTCTGCTTTTCTCAAAGTCGACTCGTGAGTTGGTGCCCAGTAAAAATAGTAAAGGTTCCGCTTCCGTCTTGCTGAAAGGTGTGGGCTCGGGAGATCCAATACCTCGGCGAGCAAGACCCACGGCTGCGGCCTTGGAAACGTCGTACAGCTGGTGCTCGTCACTGACAGTAAAGTAAATGCCGGATCGACCATGCTGGAATTCGGCGGGTGCAGAAGATGGCGAGAGGGCGAGATTGAAGATGATCAAGTACAGGTCAACCACTGCAGGCGTCGTGAATAAGACACGATAGATAAAGAGAACAGACTTACTTTCGTTCACGTCAACATTTGGCCAATGATTCTTGCCCTCACCGACTACACCGCCTTGCTTCCTAGCAATACTCGCCTCAACGAGGACACGGACTTGACTAACGAGCGAACGTTGAAGGCCGTGCTTGTGTAGAATACCGGTGGGTACTCCATAGATAGTCGGAGGGAGAACGATATATGTTTTCACATAACCTGTGTGACGTTTAGACAAGATAGAGACGCGACAAACACGCTGACAGACCTTCGTCGTCTGCAGCGATAACGGCGAGGTCTACATTGCGGTGAGGCTGACTTGGGGGGAGGGTCTCAAACAGAGGAATATCGAGGTCCGAGTAGACGACATCGGTGCTATGCAGCCCTCGAGCGTTGTCGGTAAGTTCGCCAGTGCCAGACTATCCGAGAGTTCAGTATCGTGAGGGTAGTCAACATGCCGAGCTCACGGTATGGATGAGGATGGGGGCCTTCCCTGTCTTCTCGTAGCGGTCTTTTGCGCCTTGCAGAATCGCCTGGGCTGCAGGAAGGTCGTCAGAGTCTGCCTATGAGCACGTCAGTTTTCTCACGTCGCGAGAGTCAGTGCACTACACACGGCAGCAAAGACAACGTCCGCCGCTGCCGCCTGTGCCCTCAATAACGATAAATCAGCGTCTTCCGGAGACAGTCTTCAATCCCAAGGCCTCGTATCCAGCGGGAGACCTGGTAGGACGCAGGAGAATCGTGATATCGAAATTCTTGGAGTCTTTATGCTCGATGAGCCGTGACAGGATTGTGCCTCCAATGTAACCTGGGCTGCGTCAATCTTCTTGTCGTAAGAGATACCACAGCGACGCACCTGTTGCTCCAGTAAAGAATATGCTGACTTTTGACATAGTGAGGGTGAATGGGAGAATTCGTTAAGCAAGCCGAATGTGGCTACTTATTGGCGTCATCTGAACTTCGATGCTCAGTCATCAGGTTACTCGGTCGGCGTCGTCGTTGTTCATAATGGTGTGATGTGCGTTGCCGTGGTTCGATGTCGTGGTAGAGAAGAGAGCGCCATTCGCAGCTTGATCAGTCGCCTATGAGAAGCTCTTTGTTTGCCAATTTTGGCCCTCAAATATGCAACGATTTAGGGCTAAAATGTGGCTTTCCCCGGACCGGCCATCCGGGTGGTGAAAATACGCCGCTTTCGACTTCGACCACCACCAGGCCAGGCCCTTTTTAGAACTTGAAGCATTTTCCAGGGGAAATGGCTTCTCTGACATTGAAAAGAACATGTTGCTTGGATTGCTGTGATCTTACACAGAAATCTCCCAACAAACGGGAGATACTTGCGGCCTGTGACTATGTCGCTGCTATCACCTTCATCGTATGCGACAACTTCACTCGACCTTCTAAACGAGCACCCACTCAAAATACTTGCGAATCTGCCCGACGTCGTCGAAAACTATCCTTGCTCTGGCGACTACGTGCCACCGACTCAATAAATTCGCCATGGCATATCAATTCGGACGAATCTTCTATGAACTTTTCGATCGCACTCAGCGCCAGCCCTTTAGTACCTCTTTCCGGATACTTCGCCTGTCGCTCATTTACAAACCGTTCCTGTCCGTCATCCACTACAGGTTCCCCGGTGGCTTTCACAAGGAGATAAGACAGGTCAAACGATCTCTCCCCGTTCTCAGGCGTATGGGCTTGCTTTCGGGCAATGTTTCCATTTCCTTTGAACATATGGATTGGTCAAAGTGAGCCCACAAAACCGCATATCGCTTTCTTCGAGGATCTCAGAATACTCGGATGCAAGTCAATCGACATGTATAACACAGATCCGTAGCGAAGACGAACGAGATCATAGTGTTTGACATACCAGTTACCAAAACTGTCAAAGGTTACTCTTTCTGAGTGTCCAGAACAGTACATTGCTTGGATGCTGCAATGTATTGAGGAGTCGCCCGTTGAGACGTCGGACCTAAGGTTTTCTGATGACATCCTTCTACAAATCAACGAGTATTCCCTTAGCAATCTCCGATCTCATAGTGCTCGTTCAGTTTCGCGGCATTTTCAGCGTTCCTTGAACGCCATCTACACATTTCAATCCTCCATCTGCGAACATGGAAACCAACATAATGGATCGCGGGAAGAAGGGGACCTGACCACCCAAAGATGGCATTGACATGCACCAGCGGTACAATAACGACGCCTTCGCGCACTACTCTCCACTGCGGAGGTATTTATAGTTCTTCAATCGGTTACTCAAAGAGATTCCGAGGTGAAGGCGGTTTTCCCACTTTGCTCACTCGACAGCGATGAGGTGCTCCTATGGTTCCGCACTCGGATTAGAGCTTGAACGGGAGATGGAATCCAATGTAGAGGTCATGGAAGAGGCGCAGTCTGGTTTCGGAACAGCTGTGTGACTGACACTCCACGGTGAGGCCTTGCGTATCCCCACGCTGACCCCGATGACACAAGGCCTGATCCGTCGATGATTTTGATAATGATGCATTGCGCTGAACGTCCCCTGACCCGGTTCTACGTCTCCTGGATTATTCTCAGTGGATTACGAGTATCGAGGGGGAGGCTCGTTGGGAGACATCACCCAAAAATGGTTCGCAAAGAGAGTATAGTACAACTCAACGGCGCATTCGCGCGACTTCCTCAGACCAACAGATTGACCGGGCGATATGAAAGACCGGGAATATTTCTGAGATGGCGGGAGAACCTGTGGCATAAGATTCTGATTTCGATGCACATGTTGGAAAGAAAAAGGTAGGCACCGCTACAAATAGCTTGGTGAGTCGTAAATTCTTTCTTGATTGTCATGGTTTATTCCCAGAGTTGTTTCGGTATACTTGGTATCGATAGACCGCCAGTATCTCTTCTGCTATTGGTCCAGAAATTTCTCTGAGCTGGCGGAACAGAATCATCATAATTAATATGATGGATTGATGCGCTGACCACTGTGATATTGGCCTGTCTTAGTGCCTTGTTTCAACTCTCTCACATGGATTTTTAGTATATATCTACAGACGTTTTTCTTTCAGGACCGGTAAAGCAGCCCCAGACCCATCATGCAACCCATCCCCGCAGGTTACCCCATAGCAGAACTGTAAGTTATAATCCTGGAATCGAGCAGTGGTATTTCCTGATTCATCTTATTTCAGGTCCGGACCTATCGTTTGTCAAATTGCGCTCTTAGTCTATTCAGTCCCTAACGCAAGAAATTAGATCGTAGCATGTCTCTTGAACTGGGGACTCTTCGGGACCCTTTCTATGCAGCTCTGTACGTCGCACCGAGTCGTTCTCCAACACATTGTTTCTAATAGATTCTTGTTAGATCTATACTATCTAGCATTTCCGAATGACAGACGACTATTAAAATATCTTGTCTATGGCATATATACCCTCGAATTTGTGCAGACGATGATCGTTGCCTACGACACGTTTACAGTATTCGGGTATGGCTTCGGTGACATTGAAGTCCTGACTAGAATGAATCATAGTTGGCTCACTGTCCCTATCATGAGCGCTGTTGGTGCGTGGAGCGTCTGCTACCCATTTTCCGTTACTTATCTCGAGTTCAGCCGCCGGTATCGGGCAGGTCTTCTATGCATACCGAATCTTCATACTGTCAAAGTCACGAATCATCCCGATATTCGTCATTTGTGTTCGTTGCTGTGCTCTATCTCCGTAGCAGCAAGTTTATCTATTTACAGATATCCTTGACCAGTTCTGTGGCGGCTGTGATTACAGGCGTTTACGCTTTCCAAGCAGGCAATGTCATCAAACTCAACAACCGGAAGACGTCCATCGCTCTCGGGGTGTGTAACTGACTACACGTCCCAAGTCGATGATGCTGAATCATGTCCAGATTTGGTGCGGAGCCTCCGCCCTGTGTGATATCCTCATTGCTATCTGCATGACCTGTTATGCGAGCTCTTTCTCTATTTTAGTTGTCTTCATTGATGCTGATCCCATTTTCGTAGCTTATGCGTGACAGTAATACCCGTTTCCGTCGCACCAGAACACTGATCACAAAGCTAATTCGTCTCACTATTGAAACGGGATCTGTGACAGGTATTTAACCCGTCCCATCCGCCGTTATCAGAAGATTAACACCACTTACTTTAGCTGTTGTCGCTCTGCTCAATGTTATCCTCTTTTTGGTGTTCCGACATCAGACTTTCTACATGACACCCGCCCTGCTCATGCCCAAACTATATACTAACACCGTTTTCATGGTGCTGAATTCTCGAATTCGAATTATCGGTGGACGGGATACCTATATCTCTCCGACCGATATGAGCATCACGACCACGATGATAAGAGATGTCGCCCCTCAATCTGGGGACGGGATGCAAGGACGGGCGCCAGTAGTCACAATATCTAAGGAGGTATTCCACGATAATTATGAAATGGGTCAAACCAATGTCAGTCATGGCGCTTCATGTAATTTATCGGAGCTGATTTTCCCAAAGGACAAAGTACAGGATGGCTGTATGAACCTCCCTGCGTAACTGATAGACAACATGCTTTCAGCCGATAGCGCCGAGACTCATCATCTCCTGCATTGTTTAGCAAGATACATCGACGTCAACGTCAAAGTTGACTAGAGGGCGAGATGACTTTAGAGTCTTGGGATCAGGGAAGGAAACGAGCTCGCAGTAGTATGTCCTAGAATATTAGTGGCAATATCTCTATCATCATCTGGCGTCGGCACCTCGTCAAGGCTAGCCATAAGGTCATGGGTAGTCTGAGTCTCTGCAAGCTTCCAACGTTGACGAATCGGCAAATCTCTCGAGTCGAGATCAATGCCGTAGTAGTCGAGAGACGTTGGCGTCCATCGAAGGAAGAAATCCATGCACAGTCGGCTCCTTGAAGACGGTTGAAGTCTCTTCAGGGCTGTATGTATATAAGTAAATGTTACCTTCTTCTGCAATTTCTCCTTGTACGTATGTGTACATGCAGCGATACGGTATATAGAATAAGAATGGTGTTTTAGTTTACTTTGTCTCAGATCGCCCAGCCAGTGCTCCCAACATCAAAACTGTTAGATCGACGTGGTACTTTGCAAGCATATGGATGTGTTCAGATTTCCAAGCGTACCCCCTCGTTCCCTCAGAGCGCACGGCGGGTTCCTTGAGGGAGGCACCTTCTCTAGTGCACAGCAATGATGCGCCGCCGGTTGGCTAGCTGTCACTCCGAGATGGTGCGCGCACTTGGTAATGAACAACGCATTTCTTTTACAATGGACAAAACCCTCTTTCGGTGCTCAAAAGTCAGCATGTTACCAGCCGCTATATTTTGATCAGTCCAGTTCAACGGCCAAGACGGCGGTTGTCCCCTGCTCGCTTTTTACGCTATCTTCTCTTTTATGTTCTGGCACTCGATCTAAGCTCGTACTAGAGCGGTTGATGATACCAATTCTTGAATATGATATATAGCATTGGTGTGTATCACATTGGGCCGAACTGCCAGTTACGTGGGGACGCTCATACGGCTGTCCCGTGGTTTATCCTAGGGGAAAGTCAGCCCTGATAAAACGCATGAAACCATGACTAACATTCATTTGACCCATTTCATAATTATCATTAAATACCTCAGTAGATATTACAACCACTGGCGCCCGTCCTTGCCTGCCGTCTGTTGATTGAGAAGTGATATCTCCGACCATCATGCCTGGGACGTTCATGTCGGTTGAAGACATATAGGTATCCCTTCCACCGATAATTTGAAATCGGGAATTCAGCACCATGTAAACAGCGTTGGCATACAGCTTAGGGACGAGCAGGCCGGGAGTTATGAAGGAAATTTGATGGGGGAATGCAATAAAAAGGACGAAATTGAGCAGAGCGACAACGGCTAGGAGTAAGCGGTGTTATTGTACTGATAATGACGGATAGCGCGGGGAAAATACCTGTCACGGATCCCGTTTCAATAGTGAGACGAATTATCTTTGTGACCAGCATTTGGGTGTGATGGAAATCAGTAGTGCGCATAATCAGCTGCGAGATAGCATCAACATCAATGAAGATAACTGAAAGAGAGAAGGAGCTCGCGTAGTGGGTCATGCAGATAGCGATGATGATATCACATAGGGCGGAGGCTCCGCACCAAATCTGGATATAATTCAGCATGATGAACTCGGGACGCCTAGTCGGTTACACACCCCGATAGCGATGGTCGTCTTCCGGTTGTTCATTTTAGTGAGGTCACCTGCTTGGATAGCGTAAATGCCTGTCATCATAGCAGCCACAGAACTGGTCAAAGATATCTGTAAATAGATGAGCTAGACTGCCACGAAGACAGAGCACAGTAACAACTCACACAAATGATGAATATCGGGATGATTCGTGATTTTGACACTACGGAGATTCGGTATGCATAGAAGACCTGCCCGACACCAGCAGCTGAACTCATGATAAGTAACAGAAAATAGGTAGGAAATGCTCTGCGCACCAACAGCGCTCATGACGGGGACAGTGAGCCAATTATAATTCATTCTAGTCAGGGCGTCCATATCACCGAAGCCGTACCCGAAGGTTGCAAACGCATCGTAGGTAACGAGTACTGTCTGCGTAAATTCAATGACATAAATGCCGTAGACGAGATATTTTGTGAATCGTCTGTCATTCGGAAACGCTAGATAGTATAGATCTAAGGAGACTCCATTAGAAACAACCTGCTGGAGAATGACTCGGAGCGACGTACAGAGCTGCACAGAAAGGGTCCCGAAGAGTCCCCAGTTCAAGAGAGCGCCTACGACCTAATTTCTTGGGTTAGGGACTGAATAGACTAAGAGTGCAATTTGACAAACGTAGGGTCCGGACCTGAAATAAGATGAATCAGGAAATACCACTGCTCAATTCCGCGATTATAACTTACAGTTCTGCTATCGGATAATCTGCTGGGACGGGCTGCATGTTGCGTCTGGAGTTACTTTACCGGTCCTGGAGGGAAAGGATCTGTAGGTAATATACCAAACAGCCATGTGGGAGATTTGAAAGAAGGCGCTAAGACCGGTGAGTATTACCTCACTGAAACCGAGCTTCAAAATATTCATCAGTGGTCAGCGCATAGCCTATCAGATTGATTACGATAAGCCTGTTCCCCTAGCTCAGAAAAAATCTCTGGACCAAGTTATATTCGAAGAAATACTCGTAGTGCATCAGTACCAAGCCGACGCTCCGCGAACAAACTATGAGAGGAAGGAAGGTCTTAGTAGATTCATGACTCACCAAGCTATTTGTGGCAGCGTCCGGCCCTCTTCTCATCCAGGATCTGTATCGAGGGCGGGTTCTTACGCTACAGGTTCTCCCGCCATCGGAGATATCTCTGATCTTTCATAGCATCCGGCGGTTCCGTTTGAGTGAAGGAGTCCCACAAATGCGCTGTTGAAGTGTACTACGCTCTCTTTGCGAACCATTTCTGAGTCATGTCCTTCCACAAGCCTCCCCCTCGATACTCGTAGTCCACTGAGAACGATCTCGGAGACGTAGAACTTGCTTAGAACCGGGCCAGAGAGCGAGGGGCTCAGCGCTAACTGGCACAAGTTTTCCGATCCTGTCGCAAGTTACGGGGCTGTGTTGACACAAGTTTTCTGCCCGCCATAGTAATGGTGGTGTGGTGTGTGGTGTGTGTACCGGCGAATAAGACACCGGACCGTGAAACGTGAATCTCCGTTCTGCTCCTCGGATACCTAACTATTGGTTACGCCAGTATGAATACTGACTTTCTGGAAAAGAATACGGCACCTACGCCGTTCAGCTGGCCATGTCAAGAACCCTTGAACTCTGCATAATTTTGGACTCAGTGCGTCGCATTGAGCTCTAGCCTCTATTCTAGCTGGCTCCTGGTATGCAGCACATTTTAATCCAGAATTGACTGTCAGGATGATGTCGAAATACATGTCAGTTCTAAAAGAAATCATGGCACAAAAGATGTACAAACCTTTACTTCAAAGGGTGATGATAGCCTACTACAGCAGCAACACAGATTATATCCCGAAGCGAAATAAATCTGAGTTCATTATGTGAAACGGCGTTGAAGAAATGGATAAGTAGAAGAGCTGAATAGGAAGCGGAAGGAATTCGGACCACTATGGCAATGGAACAAAGACTCAGGCTAAGCGCCGAGATGATATCAGCCCATACAGCCAATGCTCGTCCTGATCTGAATCCAGTCTTATCTCATCTAGTAAAACAGCTGATATCAACGTCTATATCTATATAGGACGTCACTTAACAAGTTGCGGAGGGACGCGAACTTGCGCACTTCGGATAAGTAATTTGGGACCAGAAAAATACAACTTGTACCCAGACGATTTTTTACACGCTATTACGCCCATACGTGTGCTCCGCTGCTCACTTTTTACGCCATCTTCTCTTGAACAATTTATTTTGAACTACTTGATACATTATCTAAATAAAGCAGCTGTCTATCAAGGCATCTATTATAAAACTACTATGATATTGCAGCACCCTCTCAAAGTCCATCCAGATACGCACATCCATCAACAAGTGCCTGAGTCACAGCTCCCAGCTGATAGCAACAAGTCAGAACACATCAATCAACAACGGGGAGAATAGACTCACATGAGGCGTAGCAAAGGTCGTAAAGTGCGTCCCAGGAAGGTGGATCACCTTTATCGGCGCACCCACCAGCCCGGACCAATCATCAGCCAAAAGACATGGGTCTGTCCCCTTCTCCGACATCCACCGGGGAACAGGGTACGGCAAGAATGCGTCGGGCGGGATCCCCTCCTTGTTATGCAGCAACACCAAGGGAGGGTACGGCCCGCCAGCAATTCTAGGATCGTATGTCTTCAACAACGGCGCGTTTTGCTGCAGCTGCTTCCACATCATCCGTCCAATCGGAGTGCGACCACCACGCGTAAAGGCACCCGCAGTCACCGCCATGAACTCATTTGATGAGGGGACGTGGTCTACCGGGAACGGAGAGTCGATGAGAACGACGCCCTTCACAGGGACCCCTCTCCTCATTAGTTGCCGCGCTGCTTCAAACCCGACGACACCACCAAAAGACCAGCCTAAAGGGTCAAAGTCAATGGAGGCTGGTATACGTGAAAGATGGCACCTACCACCGAATATCACGGGCCTAGAGCCAGCGACTTTCACAGCATAGTCAGCGTAAGCAGACGCCATGGCCTCTACAGACCCCCATGGTTTACCTGTCGCATAATCTATTACGAATGATCAGAAAGCAAGACACAAATACGCCGGAGGGATCTCACTTGGGTTGTTAAATCCCCAGAATTCACGGTCAACAGAGCCCAAGCGACGAAGGTAATTCACCGCTCCGCTGCCATCATGGAAGAGGAAGAGCGGAGATCCGCTGCTAGAAGACTTTTGCACAGACATAGGGACTTCGTCGAGTCGCAAAACCCGGACAACAGACTGGACCTGCTCGGGAGTAAGATCAGAAAGATCCTCTTCCCTGTCAGGATCCATCGCCGTCTCTTCAACTTGCTTCGGCGACTTTCCCGGGCGTTTGGAAGAGATATATTGGTTAACTGCCTTCGCTGTAGTGTGCAGTTCGAAGAGATTGGACGGGAGCTCGAGGCCATATTCCGTCTGAATAGCGTGGAGAGCTTCGATAGCGGTCAGGGAGTCGAGCCCGATAGTCTCAAACTCGGTGTCGTCTTGGATATCCGACTCATCCAACCCAAGAACCGACACGAACATGGGCTTTGTATCAACCAAATCAGAACTCGGTGACGATGGCCCTGCTTGGACCTGCGCCGTGACCTCGTCCAAGAGCTCACCAATGGTGCTGCAGACAGAAGGTTTAGTGGGATCGAGGGTAATATCAGGGAAGAACGTCTGGAGTTTGCTGAAGAGAGGGATAAATAGGAATTTGTCCAAGCCGTAGGCGGTGTCCGCGTCCGCGTTCAGATCAAAGTTTGATATTTCGAAACCCGTGAAGGAGGATATGAGTTCCAGCAGGATGGAACGGACATCGGTCGACTGGGATGCATCACCTTGCAGAGTAGGCTCTGGAGTGGATGCCGTCTCTGGGGTATTAACCGCAGTGGCTGCTTGCGATCCAACTGTGGACGAGATCTCGCGCACCAGTTCCGTTATATTGTTGCAAGTGCTAAAGATAGTCGCGTCGAATTGCATTTGAGGGAAAGACTCTTCGAACTTGCGCAAAATTTCGATAGACATGAGGGAATCAACGCCGTAAGTCTCGAGATCCGCGTTTACGTCGAGTGCCGAAATTTCGATGCCACAAGTGTCGCCAACGATATTAAGTACTGTGTTCTGGACGTCGACGGAGCGTTTGGCGGGAGAAGAACGGGGTTCAAGGGCAGGTGCAACCTCTGTGATCTTGGGCTTCGGAGCGGCTGCAACTGAGCGTTTTTGGGCCGGCGCTGGTGCAGTATGACCAGCGTGCATAGCCAAACTACGTTGAAGAGTGTTCAGGCGAAGTTTCTTGAAGCACATGCCCTTGAGTTGCGCTACGATCTGACCGTGCCCTATGGTAACCAATCTTTGAGTACCAAGAATGATTATTCTGAAATAAAGACCTACCTGAAATGTCTACCGCAATGGCATCCGACAACATCATACCTTCGGATTCCACCCAAGCGTTCACGACGAATACACCGTACGTAGCATCATTGTTAATCAAACTTGGGACAGCTTTGACAGACTTGACTTTTGAGCAGATATAGGCGTCGTTATCACCGCCTTGCATATTTGCAAGGAATCCGGCTACGTGGAGCATCGTATCCATGAACACGGGATGAACAACAAACTTGCTCTTGTCGTGGTCCTTCGGGAGCTTGACAACGGCATACCCTTCCATACCGTTCTTGCTGATAGTGACGTTCTTCATTGTATGGTACTCCTGGAAAATGTGTTAAAAGACAGCTGAAAAACAATCAATGGGGGACACACCTTTGCATATCTAACAACCCTCGTGAAGATAATTTCATACGCCGTTCGGGTCGTAAACACCTCGGCCTCGCCATCTTCGCCTGAGCAAATAGCCGCGGTCCTCCGACTGACAACAGGAGCCATACGGTTGAACTTCGTAGTCGTATCTACTACCAGCAAGGGACGGAACTGTCCTGAGCAATGCACAGACTCGGCTTCCGAATCAGCATAAGATTCAACGGTGAAGGATCCAGAGCCATCGGTATTCATCGCAATAGTTGTCTTGATGACACGAGCTACGTCCTTGCTGTAAACAAGAGGCTTCACGTAGTCGATATTGAACAGAGCGCTATGGCTACCCTGGAGTGGTAATGACAGGTGCGCTTTGCTAGCTTCGATCCCAGCGAGAGCCAACTCGTGATAAACAGAAGCTGGGCATAAAGGAACGTCGCCTACAATGTGGCCGGTAATCGAGGTTTTGAGGAGGGAAATCGGTGTTTCAAATATAGCGATCTGGCTGTTCGCAGCAGATGGGAACTGTGCCCATGACTGAAGCATGCCGAAGTCGTTGACGGGATTGAAGGCCTTAGTGGATGCTGGAGAGCCTTCGGTGGACGAGGCAGGTGCCGGAGAGTCTTCCTTCCACGCCACCCAGAACTTGCTCTTCTGCCACGGGTAGGAAGGAAGCGAGACGCATGCCGCTGAGACATCAGCGAAAACGTCTCTCCATCGAACAGGGACATTGGAGGTGTAGAGCTGGGAAAGAGACGACGATAGCGTAAGGCCATCATCTTGTCGCTTTTTCAATGAGCCGACTAGCAATGCCTCCTTCGACACCCCTCGGTGCACGGTGAGCATAGGCAGCGTCGTAGGATGAGGACCCAGCTCTATCCAGGCTGCAATATCCGCGAATGAAGCATCGTCGATCAGTGCGCTGATACCGCTTTCAAACTGGACGGGATCAGCACAGTGGCTAAGATAGTATTCGGCGTTAAAGGTGGACTTGTCTCCCTCACGGATCACTCGGCCGAGGGGGTTTGAAATAACAGGGATTTTCGGAGCGTGGACCGTTACGCGCTTCGCGAGGGCCCCAAACTCTTCAAGAAGCGGCTGCATAGCAGAACTATGGTATCCAAACGGAACTTTGAGGCGCACACTCTTGCAGTGAACGGCTTTGTCGAGATGGGCCTTGAGGGCGTCAAGCTGTCCAATTGGCCCTGAGGCAACACAGTCAGTCGCGCTGTTATAGCATGCGATTGATATGCCAGAGAAGTCGGGGGATGAGGAAAGAATATCGGTAACTGCGCCAGATCCAAGGTTGATCGCAATCATCCCCGTAGTATCAAGTTCGCATGTACGCATCATGATACGAACTCGATGAGCGACCAGAGTAAGTGCGCTTTCAAGACTGAGCACGCCGGTGATAACATGAGCTGCATATTCTCCCAGACTGAGAAATTGAGGTTAGCAACAACAAGGAGAAAATAAGATAAGAAGGAACTGACCTATGCCCGACAACAGCAGTAGGAGTGACACCCCATGACATCCAAAGCTTCGCAAGTCCATATTCAAGCGCAAAGATTGCTGCCTGATTCGCTTCGAACTCTTCCACGGGCGTCAACCCGCTAGACTCCCCATCCGAAGTGATGATAGGTAGAACTCCTGGGAAGTTGTTCTTCTTCAAGAAATACTCACACTCGTCGATGGCGTTCTTGAAGAGTGCCGATGTCTTGTAAAGGGCAGATCCCATGCCAAGGTACTGGCCCCCTTGTCCAGAGAACACGAACACGACCTTCCCTGGTGCATTGTCTGAGACGGTCTTCCCAGAAGCAAGCTCAAGCTTGTGGGTCAACTCCTCCTTGGATCTCGCAGTGACCGCAAACCGGTGAGAGAATATACGCCGACGAGCTGTCGCAGTGTATGCGATATCGGCAAGGGTGACGCCTGCGCTCGCAGGACTACGAAGGTATTCAATATAGCTTGCGCGCAGATCGACGAGTACCTGCTCATTCTTGGCAGACAGGCCGACAATGAAAGTCGATGCGACGTCGGTATCCTTCCCGGACGACTTCGGGATATACTCCTCAAGAAGTAGCGCGCCATTCGATCCCGCAGCCCCGAAATTGTTAAGAAGCGCAACACGGGGCAGACTCTCGTCGGGGACAGTCCAAGCGACTTGCTTCGTATCAATGATAACGTTGTCCGATGCAAGGGGTTTGATGCGCGGATTAAGGTTCTTTAAAGAGACAAGACGAGGGATAGTGCGGTGGCGCAACATTAGGAGTAGCTTTGCCAGAGCCGCTGCACCTGATGCAGCTTCCAAATGACCTATATTAGCCTTCACGGAGGTGATATGGAGAGGATTGTTCGCTTTTCGGTGCTTGGCGAATATACCGCGGATGCTCTCCAACTCGATGGGATCACCCGCTTGCGTTCCGGTACCATGGGCTTCCACTACACTGATGCGAGAAGCATCTAGACCCGATCGCTCGAGAGCCTGCGTGAAGAGGTTTTCTTGCGTAGGAGCATGAGGGCGCGTGATGGAGTACGCGTTACCAGATTGGTTAACTTCAACTCCACGAATGACACCGAGAATCTGGTCATTTTCGGTGACCGCGTCCGAGAGGCGTTTCAAGACGAATATTCCACAGCCCTCTGAGCGAGAATAGCCATCAGCAGAAGCGTCGAAGGCCTTGCATTGTCCAGTTGGACTTAAAAAGTGACCTCGATCCAAGCCAAGGAACATCTATGAGACGAGATGAGAAACTTGGTTTTTGGAGTTGATGTAATAAGACTTACGTCTGGGCTACTGATGACATTAACACCACCAGCGACAGCAGCATTACAGTCGCGGTTCATAAGAGCACGACACGCTTGATATACGGCGATCAAAGATGACGAACATGCTGTGTCAACAACGATTGAAGGACCACTGAATTGCAGGGCATATGAAATGCGACCGCTCAGGAAGGCTCGTAAGGTTCCTAATCGCCACTTCAGAAGCCGTCAATTTGAGGTAACGTATTTGCCTACCAGTGCTATAATAAACATCAATGTCGTTTCTCAAATTCTGGACATAATCATTCGTGGCAACGCCGACGTAACAACCAAACGTCTCCGGGTTATTTGTTGGGGTCGAGTTTGGCACATATCCCGCGTCCTCTAGGGCCTCATATGCTGTATGGAGAAGAACGCGCTGCTGCGGGTCCATGCTACGTGCTTCGCGCGGTGAGATGTTGAAGAACTTGTTGTCAAACGCGTCGGGCTCGTCTATGAAATTCCCTGTGTGAGCACCCATTGTGCGGCCTTTCTTCTTTGGATCATTATAGTCTGACACTTTGAATCGATGTTCAGGAACCTACGTAGCAGGTAGTTAGTATGTCGGAATAGATTAAAGGAATGGTGCGTGGGAAATTACCTCAGATACAGTGTTGATGCCTTTCTCTAGAACTTCCCAAAGCTTCGCAACGCTTGGAGCTCCTGGCATATTGACGGACATTCCGCAAATGGCGATGGGCTCCTGTACAGACGAGGGCATCTGAAGTGTAGACGTATGGACAGGTTCACTGGATAGATCAGTCGAGGAAACTTTGTTCGACGGGAAGTAGCGCTCTATGCCCTTCGTCAAACCAGCACCAGGTCCAAAATTGAGAAGATGGACGACAGTTCCTTCGGGCGTCGCACGGACAAGAGCCTCAGTGACCTTGTCCCAGTTGACGGGTTGTGTGAGGATCATGTCCACGACCTGCTCAACAAACGACGCAGATCCCTCAGAACCCTTGCTAAGGAGTTCACCGGAATATGTCGAACGAACAGGAACCTTGATGTCTGCATGCGTCGGGAAACGAATGTTGCGGCGTATCACATCGGCGAGAACCTGGCTCCGCACTCCATCGTGGTGCGAGGAAGAGTGGTACAGTGCGTCTACGGTTGTCTTGTGCACTGGTCCGGAAAGAGGGAGCTGGGCCGCAAAAGCGGCGAGTATATCGGGACGGCCTGAGATAGTAACTGAGGTCTCGCTCACAACTGATGTGACGCGGAGCTCTGGTGTACCTTCAAACTAAGGACAATGAGAATATTGTGCACAAAAGGAATAGCGTGACAGCTTACCGACTTGAGAAAACTCTGGATGGCGCTTTCGGCTGCAGCGTGGCTCATGCCCAAGAACGCTAAGCTCCAGGGCAGAGGCGACTCCCCAAGAAGCTCAGGCGTCTGGACGGACGCTTTGTGTATCTGGAGACGGACTCCAATCCAA